>OY744610.1:29111228-29156228 GCA_963556255.1 Allolobophora icterica | reverse complement strand
GTAGTACCAATTCAATAAAAACTAATCATAGATGCTTTCTACACTAGCCCACATGATTGATGTTAAATGTCATTAGGAACAGAAATTTCATCAGTAACAAAACAACGCACAGAAAACCATTGGTAGGGTAGGCTCGCTCACACGCACACACACACACACACACACACACACACACACACACACACACACACACACACACACACACACACACACACACACACACACACACACACACACACACTGGATTCCTATCCAAAGCATCACGGTCAGAGTCTGTTTGTTGTAGTTTCAAATAGGATTAAAAAATACAAACTATACAATTATTGATGTTTGTGGTTGTACTGCTTTTCCAGTTAAGATATATGAATTTCGTTTTGTCCGTATAACCAATAATAATTATTGAGGCTGACAAATTTGTCTAAAACTTGTTACTGGGTTAAACTGAAGCCAGAGGTTTACTTAAGTCAAATTCTTTTATCTTAAATTGTAATGGATGCAGTAAGAGTGATTGTTATTCTTAAAGTTTAGTATTAATGAACTAGAGAGGCTGTTGATAGGTTGCTTGCAGCTGCTTTTCAGGTACAGTTGTGTTGAGCCCATGTTCACGTAATAGCCCACCACATGGCACCCACTCTGTTGAGGTGGTGTCAGATAAGTGTGACTACCATTACATGTTGGGAGATTCAAGACCTCTTGTTATATTGCTCAGGTCATGTTTGCACCTGAACCAAATGATCCTTTAACCGCTGGACCTCACTTAAATTTATATACAGAGTTAACATTGTCCTTCCTTGTTTTACCTTCATGTTTAATTCAGGTTTAATTTCCATAATGACAATATTATTTCCTTGGTGGATTTGCGATATGACTATTGGTCCAGTTATTGCCTTGTCAGCTATTGGTATGGTATGGTATCGTATGGTATCTGGGAATTTATAAAGCGCCCCTCACAGTGCGAACTATTCAGAGGAATATTATGCAGGAATTGAGTAAAAGTGATATCACTTTAATAGGAGCCCTGTAAAATTATTTCAATATATACCATTTAGAATAGTGAATACAAAAAGTGAGTTATTTATTTTGGTCAAGGACACTAAGCCAGTCTTTCACTACAACTTGTGTAAATGTCTGTTAAGATCGCTGAAAGTTACCCGGTATCATATTTTGAAATTTCAGGCGTGGCCATGTTGAGTTTATCTATGCGGCTTTGAGTCGCATGAAGGACTTTGAGACGAATCGTGATCTCGATACTTACAAGAAGCTGTTAGAAGTCTTTCCAAAGGGTAAAATGATTCCTACGAACGTCTGGCAAGTGGAGATGATGCATTATCCAAAGCAGCAACAGTGTTGCATTGATGTTCTTGATCAGATGGAAGCAAACGGTTTGCACTAATGAATTCTACACACTATGAATAGAACAGTAAACATTTGCATTGGCTGAAGGGGCATATCCCATGATATGCAGTAAACCAATTGAGTTTTTCGATTGGATGCAGTTTCCTTTGGATGTTTGCTTTGCTCCCTTTTTACGAAACATTTACTTCTATTTTCATGCGTAGAAGCTAAATGGGCCGGAAGTACAAACTTGCAAGGAGACCAACAGAATGAGTTCTGGTCATGTAAGCTATATAGATTTGCAAGCTGCCTTCATCTAATAACAAGTGGTACGTTGTGCTTGAATTACATAAAAAAGCCGAACCAGATAATCTGTGGCTGACCAAATGCTCTACATCTTCACTGGTGACTCACCCATCATCTCCATCCAAAACAGCTCAGAATGCTATACATATCAGTCCTCAAACAAATCAGTATTCAATAAATCCCATGCTTCCTTATGCAAGACATGATGATGTCTTTAAGAAATTTGCAAAGCATTCATATTATAAACTTGCTGCTGTTTTTAAACTTAAATTTAATTAATATGCGTTGCGTCGGTTAGAAAGCTCCTGCAATCACTGGAATTCACTTCAAGTAACAGAGTTTGTGCAGTGATTATTTGTACCTTTTATATGTCGCATGTTTTATTTACCTTTTTCTTGCAGTTTTCAGCACACCGCTTTTTGCATGTTGTGTCTAAGAGCTTAAATTCTAATCATGTCCAGCTAAAGTTTCATGTGACTCTGTCTCTGACTAATCCAGTCTTACTGTTGCCTGCTACTGGTGCTGGCTGTGATTTCTTCATATGACATGTTACGAGTGTGAATCTGTTGTAGGTGTCATCCCAGATGATGACATGGGTTATCAGCTGCGGAGCATCTTTGGTGATAAGTGTCATGCCTTTCGTAAATATCGTCGTATGATGTACTGGATGCCAAAGTTTCGCTTTGCAAATCCATATTACGTGCCGTACAATCTGCCAACAGACCAGATAGAAATGGCCAAACTGGCTTTAAAGCGGATGGCTGTTGACCTGGAAAATGAAGTCTCCGTTTTTATGGTATGTCATCAAATGATATGGTTGATGGGAAAAGTCTTTTATGGTTTAGCCATGTCACAAAATGATGTGTGTAAGAGTTATTAGGAAATCCTGATGACTTTTGGTTAATTGGTGATTTGTTTCCACAGTATTTCGAACGTGTAAGAAATTTTGATAGTTTTTCTGCCAGCTTGGCCTCTGACAACTGGCACAGCTCAGAAGTGCAAATAGTATATAATCCATTACTTTACATTACACCATCGATCAAGTCTTGGATCTAGGCCAAGGATGAGGGGGTCATGAGTTTAACCTTGGCTTCACGTAGAACATGGTGATCTGTTTGTGCGGACAACGTGAATTCTGAACGTCGATCACCTGTGACCTATTTATCCAACAGACAAGGTAGTTCTTTAATTAACCTCCTCATTTGCTTCACAGTCGTCGTATAAACTAAAGTGGTGCTTTTGGTGGTTTTCTTCCAGACAGAGGAACTAACGAGTGCTGCTGATCGGACATACATCGTGAGTTCCCACAGTCCTTTGCAGTCTCACTTGATACGCCAACATTCAAGTGATAAACCGGTTTTTGTTGAAGGTGGCTTTAAGGTCTGGCTGAGATCGGAGTCACTTACTTATTTTGTTCTGAGGTCTGACTGTACTGAAAACTACAGTCGCTTCCAGGAGACTAAACAGATCTCGACTAAACAACTAGGTAACTATCGCTTCATAACATCTTTATTTCATTTTGCCGTCATGTCATTTTTTTCTAAAACTGGATATGCTGCTGGCATTAATACAGCAGCACTTGTTTAAGTTTTTTAGAGTATAAGGTAGCCAAATGGGTAGAACGCTCGGCCAGTAATTTGGAGAGCATGAGTTTGAGCCTACACTCAGGCGGTCAATGTGTAAGGACCTGGAGCAAGTCCTTCAAGCACAGTTGCTCAGCTGGTCATGTGTGCACTTATGAAGTTTGAAAGGGGGCAGTATCATATATATGCAGTTGTGTTGTAGAGTAAATCCTGGCTAATCCTTTGGAAGTTTTCTTTGGCACAACTTGAATGTGCAAATGCTGTTGTATAATTTACAGCCAACTGTTGACTTGTCAATTTCAGATACATTTCAGTGGTCATTGTTTGAAGAGGAGAAGCCAAAGTCAATTGTAATTCCTCCAAGCGTCCATGAACAGGAAGATGGAACGGTGCTTGCCATGTGCATCACAGGAACTTCCTCCAAAGACTCTTTGGCCTCTTGGATTCGGTTTCTTGAGAAGAAGAACCCTAAACTCTCGGGAATCCCTGTCCTGTTTCTTCTCCGAACCCCAGAAGCTGAAGTCAGAGTAATTGATGAAAAGAAGCAGAATTCGGAGGTCATGACCTGACCATGTTTTAAATGACTTGCGGTAATTTAAATGACCAGTGATGTTGTGAGTGCCATTAGGTTAGAGTAAATATTCATTTCTTCCTGCCATTACAACTATCATTCAGTTGTTTATATCATTGAAGGTGTGTCACGGTCTACTAAACCCAATAGCAATGGCTGAGGCATAATTCACGTGCCTTTATAAATCTGTACATAGCTGGTCCAAGTTAATCAGATACCCATTTGAACATGACTTCCTGCTTTAGATTGACAGTCTTAAATAAGAGATACCTGGGAGATGGATACTTTGAAGTTAATAATGTTGTATTTTATACAATGTCAGATGGTTGGGAACATAAGTGGCAGTTTTGATAATAACTGCATGAATTATCAGAGATTATTCAGTGGCCTGCACATCTGTTTGGTACTCTAGCTAGACTGATAGACCAGATTATTACAAACAGATCATGATATCATGTAGCATGTTTTAGAATGACCGCACTTTTGACAAGTAATAAAAGGAGCTTGCAGAGAAATAACCAAAACTCTTGCAGCCTTCTCACTTTAGCTGTTGCTTCTCAGTTAGTTTCTTGAATGTCTAAGAAATATTCATTTCTTCCTACCCTTACAAAACTGTCTGGGGAAATAAACCAATCTTTGTAGAAATAAATCCAAGTTGTTTAGAACAAACTGCAGACAATGGAGTAAACAAAGTTTCATTTATCAAAAGAGAGATTTGAAAGAAGCTGGGTGAGTGGATGAACTTGGGTGATAGCAGACATTCAAATGGCAATATGACAGCTGGCTGTTTGTCAGAAATCAAATGAAGTTTGCTGTAAATGCCATTGTATCTCAAGTTGAGCTGATTTCAAGAGAGTTTTGTTTGTAGATTTCTGAATTGATGAATTTCACTGATCCAGAAGAATAAGCATTCCTGATGTACTTGTTCTTGTGTTGCCTAGTCATCCTGGAAAATAAACATATTAGCAGTCAAAGCACTCTTCGGTCAGCTGCCCTTCTACAGTTTCACAAGCACCTGAAGTCTGTATTTGTGTAGACAGTAATAATACCACTGGTTCAGGTCGGGAGTGCCACTGATGAGTTTTTTCTTGACGTAAGTAAGTAAGTAAGTATATTCTTTATTTTTTACCGGCTGCAAGACGCACTCCGATGTACAAACTACATATGAACAACTGTTATCTAATCAATATGAATAGAGCATTCTACATATAAAAGTTTTGTTCATATTATGATCGGCTATTGGTAAAACTCGGTCATGAGTGGCGATTACAATTACAATCACAATTTCATACCACAGAACACCTTATAAGTAAACCTGAATTTTCTTTGCAGTGAAGAAACCTGTACTACATCTATGTAGGGTTCAGTTTTTTATATTTGCATTCAACTACAGTTTAATTGTAATCAGACATTTTGTGCTACTTCAAGAGAAACTAGCCAGGTTCACTGTTTTATGCTAGTCTAAATTCAAGATGTAAATTCTGCAGCAGATCAAGTGTTTCACAAACTGAATACGTAACATACAATTGACAGCCAGTGTAGCCACATACAGCACATATCCAACTACAAGTGAACTCATCATTCTACGTAACTCGTGGCAAGTGTAAGACTTTACTAATACTTCTATGGACCACAGCAGTTTAACGTTTTCATTGCATGTGTGAATGGTACATGAAAGGGAGTCTAGTATATCTCACCTCTTGCTGTTGTTCAATGTCTTCGCTGGGTTGTGCCTGTTCATCTTCTGCATCCTCCCCTGGCTGTGCCGCCTCCTCTTCCTCCTCCTCTTCCTCTAGAACTCCCATCACTGGCTGTTCTCGTCCCTGATCGTCGACTGGAGTCGCCCGTGGTTCCTCTTCTTGTTCAGTGACGACTGGTAGCTGCATCTCTTCAGCAGCTGCTGCAGCAGCAGCCTCTGCATCAGCTGCTGCTGCCTCTTCCGCCTAAGCGAGAAACACAAACCCGACTCAGGTTAACTGATGTGCAGTTAACAGTTGTTCGTAGGGAGGTTTCTCATCTTATGGTTCAATCTGTGAGGGCTAGTTGTGTTAGGTGTAGGGTGCATTGTTGTAATTCAACCATTACTTTGGATAAGGACATACCTTTATGCACATGGTGCATCCTTCTTTAACTTAATGATGAGAAAGTGACTGAGAAACCAATGCAACTCGTCACTAAAGTGTTATATCTGCAGTCGTCGATAGCTTTTGTTATTTCAAGTGGCACCTGAAACTGCAGCTTCAGGAGTCATTTAAAATAACAAAGCTTTAGGTGTAGGGTGCATTTGAGGGGCAGGAAATGCTGCTGCACAAATCTTCATAAATCAGACATTACATGATGTCAACAGGGTTAAGACATTAGGGTATATTGACGAGTGAAGATGGAGCTTGTAGGCTGCTGCCCTGTCTCTGTTGATTGCCCCAAAGCGGTTCACTGATTGACATGTGCACAATTCTGGAATGAAATGCAAGTTGTTACTTATCAGTTGCCTCTGGCTGATGGATTGTACAGTCTTGTAGAAATTTTCAGGTTAAATTAGATTATGAATACAACATCCAGATGTAAATAATTCAGATGAGAAGATTACGAAAGCGTGGTATAGCAATGAATGGAATTAGAAGACGGATGTTGTGTCAATAATTATTCTTCTAAATATTTTAAAACTGTCATAATTGTCTTTGTTGTTTCTATACTAACGAGTCTTCGTCGTTCCGCTTCTTCTTGTGCGATCCTTTCCTGTTCTTGCCGCCTGACTTCCAGCATTTCTTGTTCCCTTTGAAAGTCTTGTCTCTGCTTTTCCAGTTCTTTGGCATCATCTTCTGCCTAACGGAAAACAATCAACAATCGAAAGTAATACTTGCTTTGAATTACAAGACCTCAGCACGGCAAAGATTTAGAGGTCTCTGATATGGCACCTGTGTCGAACCAATTCCATCCAGCTAAACAAGTCTAAGGGCTCCACAAAAGGAGGAGGGAGGGGCAACCCAAATATGGACAAGTGGGTTATGCCCCAAATGCGAGACATCCCCAATTCCCCATCTCAGTAGATCCAGTTAGATACAGTTGATATCTATCAGGGGTCATCCATAAAGGACGTCCAGAATGATGGGGGGAGGGAGGGGTCATCGAAATGCGGACAGAGGGAAGGAGGGTTATGACCAGTGCAGACGTCCGCATCTAAACTTTGAAATTTGATAGCTTTTTAAACACCAACTTGTTTCAACCTTCTCTGAAAGACGAAAAGGTCGGTGAAGTGATTGCCTAAAACAGTGGTGCACAACGTCCGGCCCGCGGGCCAAATCTGGACCCCGACGAGTCTTCATGTGGCCCGCGATGTCCAACAGGAAAAGCAACTATTTTTGATCCAGCACTGACATTTAGTCTAGAGTTACTTGCGCACTGTGGTCATTGGAAAAACCATCAGTATTATAGTAATATAGATGTACCATGAGTCACTTTCTTCTATAACTTTTTATATTTACTTTTATACTTGTTTTAGTGCACAGATTATCTTCATAAATTTTGAAATGCATTCATCCCAACTAAGTCGATACATCACTTGTGTGGCCCCCGAAGGGTTCAAAGAAATTGTTTAGTGACCCTTGGCCGAAAAAGGTTGTGCACCACTGGCCTAAAACTTCATGCATGGTATATGAAACCTGAACTGTCACTTAAACGTGCACAGGAACTGTGGAATAATCAACTTACATAATAACCGTTGTACGTCTGTCTGTCTGTCTGTCTGTCCCATAAACAAACACTATTGTGACGTCACTATACTGCCGCCTTGGCGACGGTTTCTTGACGGTTGTCTTGACGACGGCTATAGGCCTATAATATGACGTTATTAATAATTGTTTTTTATATACCGTGATTTTTCACGGGTTTACAGCTAGTTGTAAAAATAATGACGATGACATTGAAAATTGGCTTAGGCATGCGGACGTCCGCAAGGGGGGACGGAGGGAGGTAAGGTCAAATGCGGAAAAATGCGGACAAGGGGGAGGGAGGGGTCAAAAATAGGTCATATTTTGCGGACGTCCTTTATGGACGACCCGTCAACAGTTGTTTCAGTAGAGCCTGTGCCGTAAACACCAACTTCAGTCACACAGACTTTGCAAGCCATCAATCAGTTGATGCCTTATGCATTAGACACCTGCAATCCTGCATGGTACAAGTTACTAATTACTGTACTGAATTTTAACAGAATTTTTGCAGAAAGGGTAGCAGAAAGAATAACAGAGTTTTTATTACAGAATTTTACTCAACACAGCAGTATCAAAGTACCCCAACCCATAGCAAGTTAACTGCTTGTTCGACAGTGTGGTCTAACCTAAGCCTTAGTACAAAGGGGTATAGGGAGGGTAATGCCAAATGTGGACTAAAAAGGGGTCCAAAGTAGGTCATATGGTATGGTATGGTATGGTATGGTATCTGAGAATTTATAAAGCGCCTCTCACAGTGTGAACTATTCAGAAGCGCTCTCAGCATGTGAGCCTCGTGGAAACAGAAATGACTTTAAACGATGAACAACAGAGAGAGAGAGAGAACTTAGTAAGTAGACGTCCTTTATAGACAACCCTGAACAGATGCAATTTCCACTTGGCAATAGCTAACTTCTCTATCTGTGCGACCTTCCTCCACTTCATCTTCAGCACAAGTTCATGAATGAATGGAACAATACCTGGAAGTGAATCTTTCCACATGCTATCCTTTCTGCACCTTCCATTGTATGGGCTTTGTTAATTAAGAGTATAAGTAGTAACAGATGACGTATACCTTTCGTACAACTGCAACATTTTGGACGTGTTTGAGCAGCCAGAGGGCAATGTATTCTATAGGGTCAGCTGGGCGCTTCTCACATACTTCGGACAAGCAAGAGACTAGACATTGTCCAACTGTCTGCTTCAGATAATCGGAATCCATTACCTATAAATAATAGCACAGTTACTTTATAAACTGACTCTGCCACTAAAATATATCTGGAAACATAGCACAATAATTGTGCAACAGACAATCGAATCATTACTTAATATAAAATTATTATAAATTGCCTGATAGAAGGCCACAGTTTTTGTGATCAACAGCCAGAAAGTTAATGTGGCCTTCTATCAGGTCCCAAACATGTACGGTAGTACAATGTACTGTATTGTATTGTATCTAGAAATTTATAAAGTGCCTCTCGCAGAATAACTATTCAGCACAGAAACCCTGGGGAAACAGAAATCTGATCACAACTGCAAATTCCATGAGTTTTGAGAGTAGGCCTCTGTGAGTTTATGTTTAGTTGTGACCTAGACAGAACAGTCACAGCAGGCTGAAGAGAACACAAGAAACAAATTTGATAGCAACAATAACAACTAGTACTTGAGAGATCAATTTATGTAATGCACCTGATATATAGAACTAAAAGAAACACAGCTGATTGATATATAAATCAGAGATTGAACAGAATCATTTACATAGTATAAGAATGGCTAAACAGGAGAATAAGCTAGCCATAATGAAAGAAATACAACTATATTATATCAGGTGATGCTAGGATATCTGTAATTTGTTATTATAAAACAACTTCAACTCGAAACAAGTGAGGCTAATCCCATCGTTTGAATGTGTCCAACCTCCATGGGTCACAGAACGCAAGGATCGCCATCCCAGCTAACTTAATTAAGACTGGAACCACAGAGCTTCCTGATTTATGTTGGGACAGTGCTAACAGGTGAGGCGCAGGTCAGCATCATGAATGAATGCAAAACAATGTGCTCCATAACAGGAAGCCAGCTTAGTATTTTTGCATATATTCCGTGACAGAAGGGGCAGTGACCAGTCTGTACGGGGCAGTCAGATCTGTCTTAACTTGTAAGTAAGTAAGTATATTCTTTTTTAAACTAGCTGCCAAACAAACGTTTTAACAAACGTTGTTCTCTGGTGAACAACGTCTGTTAAACAGATCTTCTAAAGTTAATAAACAAACATACATTGGTATATATATACATAACATTAACCATCAGTGTTTAATCTAGACGTCTTTGGGGGGGAAATGTCCCCCCAGGATTTATGTTTCCCCCCAGAGGCCAGCAATATTACAATGTAGAGACCTTTAGGAGCGTAAAATTCCCCCCCCCCATGATACATGTGGATAGAGAGATGAATTCCTAAAAAAAGGTTATCAACTTTTTTGGAGAGAGTAATTGCTGTAGAAAAAGTTACAAATTGGACGAAGGACTAAAAAAAGGTCATCAACTTTTTTTGAAGATGAAATTACTTTTTTTGAAGATGAAATTAGGAAAAGTTAACAACTTTTCAAGATTGCTGGAAAAAATCTTCTGTAAATTCTTTGCTCCCCCAGAAACCTTGTTTCCTCTCCGAGAAGGGGGGACTAGATTACACACTGATTAACCATAATATGTGTATATATATATATATATATATATATACACACATATATACATATATATATATATATATATATATATTTTAATAAAAAATTGATAGGTCCAGTATACAGCATTCTGACAATAAAGGTTTTTCTCATGCTGTTGTCGGCTTGCGGTAAAGCCCTGTCATGGTATCTAGGCCTTAAACCATAAACCCTCGGCTTAACAGGTGGAAGCAGCTCGTGCAAGACATGACCTGGATTGCAAAGGACTGCCGAAAACAGGGCAACATCAGCATGGCGGCAAAGTTGTTCAATTCTTGGATTATTACATGGGAGGTATCGCTGGCTATCCATAACGGACTGTAGCCTTCTCCTTTCTTGCTGACCAGCGTATCCCCCCCATGCCGGTGCAGCGTATAACATTCTGGCCACCGTGGTTGCGCGCACCATGTCGTGGAGTCTGGGGCCAGATAAACCATGAGCAGTTAAAATGCGCAGGGTATAGAAAGACTGCCTTGCCCGACAGCATATTTGGTCAATGTGCTGACCGAATCTAAGGGTGTCCGAGAGCGTAACTCCCAAAACCTTCATGCTGCTTACTCTGGTCACGCCAGGAACAACAGGTCCCTCTGACAATCATCTCCGGTGTCTTTGTTTTATTAAGTTTAAGGTTGTACATCGCACATGGACTGTTATCCTGGTAAAGCAAGATCAGACATAGCAAAACCAAATTCATAAACTTACTCTCGAATTCTCCTTCTATCGCAGCCTCTCTTAAACGAATCCCTTAAACAAAAACATGGAAAACCATTATTAATCGCGGTTGCTAGGTTACGATCATATCACCCAAAGCAGAGCCTTCTATTATAGAAGATCATCTACTCTCAATGCTGTACATCTCTTTCTAACTAATAATTTTATAGCGCCATACTTAAGCATAATTATGTTCCTTCAGAAAAACAATGACGCGGAAAATTGCAATCCGGAATGCTCATAAAATTTCGCAAAGCCATCTTAATGTAACTAGTAAAACTTGAGAAAAGTCAGTTATTGCGCAATTATGTCAGTCGCGTGAATCTTAAATAGTCTCTCACGACGAAACCCTTGACAAGAAACCAGTAAGTTTTTTTCTCCGAAAATTCGCTAAAACTCGACTAAGGCAATGTAGAATTCAAAAATTTTTCCGGGGGGAGAAACCCCGCTTCAGAAAGATAGTAAGGGAAAGGGGAGGGGACGAAGAGGGGAAGGGATGGGATGGGGAGGGAGGGAGGGAGGGAGATGGATAGGCATGAAGAGAAGAGGGAGTAAATGGAGTCGGAGGGATGGGTGTGGGGCTGAGGGAGGGGAGTGAAGAGGGGAGGGATGGAAGGGGAATGGTTGTTATATCCATACCGGCACCTCTTGTTTCCAAAATCCGCTTAAACTCACTTACCTGGGTCGAAATGGAGAGGTAAGAGGTAGGGGAAATGGATCCGAGGAAGGACCCATGCACCCAAAGACAAAAGCAAAAGCCGACGCCCATGTTAACCAATATTTCATGAGCATGCTGGCAGAGTAAGTGCATGGCCTGCTAACTTAAAATCAATGGCACAGGCCAGAGGTGGGCAAATTACGGCCCGCGGGCCGGATCCGGCCCGCCAACACTTTTTAACCGGCCCCCACAATCCTTCAGAAAATAAAAAAAATTCAGGCCGCGAGTAGTTCTCTTTGTCTTACTCACGTGGTGCTGCCCTCTTAACGTAAGATTCCGGTTTTGTCTTTAATAATAACTCTATGCATTAACTTTGCCGATCTGCCCCACTTCCCTGCAGAGATTTTGCACATTATCTGTATTTGCAGAAGTGAAATCTGTTCAAGTAAAGGTAGTGTTGCTTTCAAAGCAGATGGAAGAACAAAACTATAGTATACGGGCACTTTCCAACTCTCCAGTTGCAAACGGTCACAGTAGAGTCTGCGGAAAAGTTCTACAGACGATTTGCGGATTTTAAATCAATCGAGACTGAATTTGCTTTGCTTACTATACCGTTCACATTTGACATTGACAATTAACTCCTACAGACTTTAGCTGGAGTTAACCGACCCACAACGTGACATTGTTCTCAAAGAGCAGCTAAAAAGGTCAGACCTGATAACATTCTTTTCTTCGCTCAGAGAGGAAAAAATCTCAAATCTACAAACTTTTGCTTAAAAAATGTTGGCATTATTCGCATCCACTTACATCTGTCAAGAAAGATTTTCAACTATGAAGATAAACAAATTCAAGTACAGGTCTCAGTTAAGTGAACTTGAACTCAAACTGTGAATTGCAACCAGCGCAATCACTCCGGATTAGGGGAAACTTGTTAATTAAATGCATGCGTGTTCACAGTCGCATACATCTCATTGGTAACAGCCAAATTGTATTTAATATAAATTATTATAAATACGTAAACTTCTTTTCATGTTAGTCATTATTAAAAGTTTAAAATTTTTTATCCGGCCCTCCGAATTTTATTGGCGTTTAATGTGGCCCCATCTGCAAAAACTTTGCCCACCCCTGGCATATATATAATTGTCTGCACGATTGCCCCACCAAATCCCAGCTGGATTTGCCGACCGAGCGTCTTGAAAACGTCGACATATGTAGGGTTAAAAGTCGGGTCTCGACCGAAAATTGGGTGTTATTTTTAAACTCTTGACATCCCATTCAGTCGCTCTGCCCGACCCCCATGGACTGAGGATACTTTTGCAAGACTCCATGTGCAAAATCTCTAATAAAAAAAAACGCTGCAGATGAGCATTTCATGTCCTTGAACTGATGTGGTTTCACATTCTGAATTTGAGTAACGCCTCATGATATGTCTTTCTCGTTTTCCATGAAATCGATACTAATTGAATCAGCTATTACCGTACATATAGGTACCGGTAGCGCTATAGCCTATGCATTTCTACACGCATAGGCCATACGTGTACGTAACTGCAGTAACTGCGAGGCTTATTGCATTCCTGTGAATGAGGGAATGTAGGCCAAACAAGACCTTCAAGGGCTCATCAAGACCTGATAGGCTATCGAATGACCGACCGACCAATCGACGGATGGACGACCAGAATGACAGGCAACAGTTCCATGGCATGCATTCAAACAACAAGACAGACGGACAGAGAGACAGACAGGCAGAAGGACAGGAAGGCAGACAGAGACCTAGATAAGATCCTTCTGGTGATGAGAGGTGATATATAGAAGCCGTCGAGAGGTTATCACTGTCTGTTCTGGAGATCTCTCGGTTCAAAGGCTTTGCAGCTCTTCTCTGTTTCGGCGAACACTACATGGAGTGCACACGTAGCCTACAGCATCTGCTCCTGTTTACACACTCGCACAACACACACACGCGATTTCGTGGCACTCCGGCATACAACTAACGGACATATACAAATATATACAAATATATACAAAACAGGCATTTTTATGAGGTCGCACCATGATGCATGTGCACCATGCACACAGTGTGGCTGAACTGTGTAGTAAATAAACGCCGATTGATGCTGCATGGGAGCAAATAAACTATCTCATAAATTTACACCCACAGAAACATTTAGGCCCTACACATAGGCCTACAAAGTGAGTCAATTCATGAGATGCATGCGTGGTGAGTAAGAATGAGTAGCGCCATGCCTGATTTCAATGCATAATGAGTACAGCTAACTTGCCTAATTTATATTTGCTATTGTAGGCCTAACTGAATACAGAACGAAGACTCTCAGTCACTGTTAATTAATTTCTTCGATCTGTTTCATGAATTCCACAGACCTTAATATCTTCTCGTCCGTATACCGAAGTGATCAACTCCTGGATGACATATCTATCTCATCTTTTATGCTTGCAAACCTCTTGAACCCAATTTATATAGTTGTCTTCGTGACCAGGTCAAGAAAATTCTTAGTGTCTCTGTCCACTTACACTCTGCCTCCCAAATACGTGGAATAACCTTCCATCAGACCTGCAGGTTCTTTTGACCAGACACTCTGTAATGTCTAAATACACCTTTTCCAAGCATTTGAAACTGTTATTTTTCCCCAGGTTTGGGTTGGGACTTGGGAGCACCTCTGAGTGTATATAATTATATAGGTAGGCTGTCTACCGAGGGACACGGTAGCCAATTGTCCCCCTTGCCGTGAATTTATAGTACAGGGTTCGAGCGCGTTGGACGGTTGGCCTATCGTGTAATCGTGTACCGCGGTCATTATCACCCGATTTCTGTCTATGAGATCATCGACGCTGCTAGGTCCAGGAACTATGAGCATTGAGCATTGAGCATATGATGTCTTCTGTTAACTGGGAGGAGAAAGAGTTCGCTGGTTAGCCTCAGCCTAGGTTTACGTTGTGATATTTCTAGTTATCTGAACAATGCTTGCTAACTGATCAACTTTTGGTTTACTGACTTCTGACTTAATTTCTCACCTTTTTAAATACTCCTACCATGACTCATCTGATCCTCCGCCTTCCAATTACTCTCGCCGTAAACGACACCCGCCTTGACAGCTGCTCTGCCTCTCATGATCTGGACCCTGGAAATCGGACTTGGACCTCTTTTGGACTACTCTCTGGAAGCCTCCTCTGATTTGGTTTGGCCTTCTGGAAACCGGACTCGGACCTCTCTTGGACTACTCTCTGGAAACCCCTCTGATATGACGTAGCGCTCGTGAATAGGCTGGTGTCCTGCGCTTGGCCTTCGAGTGGCGCTTTAGAAGTTTGGAGATTACGATTACGATTACAGCCCTTTCTTATCTGGGCTTAAACGTTCAGATTATGTTATAGGATTAGGACTGTGCTAACAGAAACAAGCTATTTGGTGACTGTTATTTCCACATACATTAATTAAAGCCAGGCTAAGCATCACGAGCATTGCATGGGTGTGAAACAGGAGAACATCCATGTTCAGAAAGTGGGGGTAAAGGTGACCCAGAAAATTATGCATATGGCTATAACAGAAATTATAGAGTCAAACTTATGCTCCGTAACTCACATACACAGAATTAATAGGACTGCAGTTTAACCAATCAATCAATCAAAATTTGTTTATTAATACAATGAACTGACAATTAGTCTTCATTAGGCTTTCGCAGTATGTCTCAGAGTACCAGTCTTCAGCGAACTGAGTTAAGCTGTTGACATTAAGTGGGTATAGCTGAAGTATCAATAAATTGCTCGTATCTGACGATATTAATATACGTTTGGGTATAACATATAACATAACATAACAAGGGTTTTAAGTGGTTCAGAAGACGTGTAGTCTGTGTTAGAACCACTGCAAATTTACCTCGAACTCTTAATAGCCCAATTTTCCTAGCTTCTTCTTAAAAGCTGTTATAGTGTCCACTGAGACAGTACTATCGTCCAAACCATTCCACAGGTCTACAACTCTTGCACTAAAGAATTTCTGCCCTAATGTTCCCTTCGGCCTCTTAAATAATTTATACCTGTGTCCCCGAGTTGCCTTGTTCGGTGCTAATTCAAAGAACCTCTCCCACTGCAGTGCTTCCTTTCCAGTGATAATCTTATAAGCTTCAATCAGATCTCCTCTGCTCCTCCTTTTCTCCAATGTTGTTAGTCCACACCTTTTCAACCTTTCTTCATAGCTCAGTTCCTTGTAGCCCCAAATCATTTTTGTAGCTCTTCTTTGTACTTTCTCCAGTTTTTCCTTGTCCTGTTTCAGGTATGGATTCCATACCTGCATGGATGCAGTATTCCAACTGTGGCCTAACCAGTGATTTGTACAACCTTATTATTATATCTTTGTCTCTGGTGACTATTGTCCTTTTTATCATACCTAAAGTTGAATTAGCCTTTTTTGCTGCTTCAGCACATTGCCTTGAAGGTTTTGCACTCTTGTGCATAATCACTCCCAAGTCCCTTTCTTCATCACTCACTTTCAACACCGTGCCCCCCATTTCAAGGGCCTACGCACTTTGCATGGCATTACCGAACTGGCAGTATAGAAACAAATTAGTTTGAGACGTGTGACATCTGATTTTCCGAATATCCCGAACAGGGTGAGAATTGTCGAGGTGCTTGGGGGGTTCAACCCCCCTAGTCTTTCTTAGGACCCCATAGTTAATTCTTCATTGCACACCTCAACTCCACATAAATCAAGGAATGCCCCCCATTTCAAGGGCCTACGCACTTTGCATGGCATTACCGAACTGGCAGTATAGAAACAAATTAGTTTGAGACGTGTGACATCTGATTTTCCGAATATCCCGAACAGGGTGAGAATTGTCGAGGTGCTTGGGGGGGTTCAACCCCCCTAGTCTTTCTTAGGACCCCATAGTTAATTCTTCATTGCACACCTCAACTCCACATAAATCAAGGTCTAACCCCCCCCCCCAGTCTTTTTCTACAATTCTCATACTGATCCCGAATGTGAAAGTAAACTGATTTGCATATGGCCTAAAAATGATTTAAATTCAGCACCCTGCTCACTCTTTGTTCCTCCTCCTCTTTCTTCTCCTCTTTGAGGCTCTTTCTGCTCCTCCTCTTTCTCCTTCTCCTGTTCATTTTGTCTAACACTGCTCTGTGCAACTGCCAATTCCTGTGTCAAATTTTGTCGTCTGAGGCGAAGGGAATTGTTCGGTCCTACTTCGTTTGCCCGTTCATTAGCCTATTGGTGGGGATTTATTGCTGCGTCCATGCAAAGGACAGTCACGTGCTGTCATTGGCCTAACGCTTGACGCTTTTACGAGATCGCTATCTATTGCACATAAACAGAGTGTGGCAATAGTAAAACGTAATTTGTACTTTCTGTTAATTTCGCACTTGAACTCTGTCTGTGTGCTACAGCTGTTTGCACACGTGGACCTTCAGGAGATGTCGTCAAATGAGGACAGGCAGTTAGAGCAGCAACGACAGTCAATTTGCATTGCAATATTTGTTCGACTTTTTGTATCGACGCCGTCGCCTGTAGACCTATACAACAACGGCCCCCAGACTGCGGCGGGCTGCAGCCTGAAAGGGTAGGTCCCCTAGGGCCATCCCTCCCCTCCGCCGAGGCAGACAACGCATAGATCCACTAGAATTGGATCGTTGCGGAAACGGCGTGTGTGGACCTATTAGATCAATTACTGCAGTATTGATCGACTGATTGATTTCGGAGATGCTTTCTCTGTCCAATGGCTGCTGCAGGGTGAATGTCTGTCTGTCCGTCAACTAGGCTGCACATTCGAGATGCATTGTTAATTTGGCGCTATATGAATGCTGCATTACATGGCCAAATGCATTGTCTCTACCTCTGATTAACCTCTTCCACTCTCCTTTCATTCATTCATTCTCTTCCCTCAGTCATATTCTATACGGGTTCCTTTAATCGCATTCCTTCCTTTTATTTCTTTACCTCCAGTATCCCACCTCCATCCTTCCACCCATCTCTCAATTCGTCCTTCATCCATTCATCCATCAACCCATAAAATTATTCATCCGTTGTTCCATATTGCATCCATCAATAAGTTGGTCCATCATCCAACGATCCTCCGATCAATTCATTTATCCAACCATCCATCCATCAGCCCATCAATCAATTCATCCATTTTACGTCCGTCCATCATCCATTCATCCATCCATCCTTCCAGCCATCCATATATTTCCAGCTCTAGATAAGACGCTCCACGTGTTTTTTCGGCAGACAACCTAATGAAGCGATGTCATTTAAACGTTAAGTCCTATCAACCATGTATCTCTAAATGCATATAAATAAAACAGTCGTATACAGTGCTTTTTTCTAGAAAAAAGGTTCCGGAACGGAACAATAGGTTCCGGAACGCAACAATTATGGGCGGGCTAAAATCACGAGAAAAACGGGATTGGGGTTGGGAGGGGTCTAAAAAAACACTGAAAACAGTTCAAAAACACTTAAATTAAATTAAAATAACTAAATTATTGTTTTTATTATTAAAATAAATAAATAATTTTTTAGTAGCTGAAAAAGGTGCCGGAACGCCGTTCCGGCTCGTTCCGGCTGAAAAAAAGCACTGGTCGTATATAAATAAGGACTTTGATGTTTTCTGTGACATCATCCGAAGAGCCTCAAAGGAATTTCTCAGATCGAGGTCTGAAGTGATTAAGTGATTGTTATTGATGGCGGTCGTACCGTTCCATCTGGTCTTCATTCTTCGAATAAGCCTACCAGCGCCTGATACAATGATAGACGTGACAGCAGGAGACACATTATGGTACAGATCCAGAATAGAATTTCTAGGCTGTGGTCACTTGGCAGCTGCTTGTCACCCTGTGCGCCTCAATTTTTGTTACGCGCCACCTCTAAACGGTAAATAGCATAAAAGCAAAGAATCCAGTCAGAACCCGTGGTTTCTATTGTGCCAGGATTTTAAAAAGTCCGAAAAACCCTGGGCCACAAGTGAGATAAGCATATAGCGAATGTATATAAGGACAAAGGAATTCATGAGCGTCACAGCTGCCTTTGAGACACACTCAACTGTCAGCTAATATCACGTATAGTGAAGCGAAGGAACCTGTGATGGCCTCGTGTGGAATGCATTGATATGACGACGGCCACCCTCCTTCACTGACTCCGTCTATCAATCCGTCTGTCTGTATGTCCATCTGCCTAGTGCCCAGTGTGGGCTTGTCCAATTTCGGGTCAGGCTCAGTTACACTCCTTAAGGCCGGCTTGGCCGGCGGGTCGGCCAGCGGTCTGTCAGGCACATTCCATACATTCGACAGCGCAGCGGCCGTGTGCATTCCAGACATTTAAGAGCATTTATCGACACACAGAGCTGGCAAACTATATAATAGGATTAAGCAGACGTCGATAAGGATCGGTGGCTATCTGTGTGCTGTCACATGTCGTCTCTCCACTCTATCGACGCACCTTGGCTCAGAGACTCTGAACATTCGTGACATCTGTCGGCTGTCGACGGAAAGCCTTTGGTTGGTTCCACGTGTGTGCGTGGGCCCGCCACTGGTGACAATTCCAGCTTACTGTGCATTGTTTTACTAACTGGTGTAATATTTTCGTTCGTAATTAGGCCTACGTGTAACAGCACATAGGCTATAGCGCAGAGAGCGTCTCTGATTTGGTTTGCCCTTTGAGCGTCGCTATACAAAATGTCCAATTACATTGCATATATAATTATATAGGTCTGTTTTTGTATAATTATGTATACTGCGGCTGGTTGAGGCTGTGCAATCACATGCGACGAAGGCCACAGGTTTTATGGGCTGTTTCTATCTTAATACGAAGTAGCAAACATGACTTTTGCCCTGATTAGTCTGGTCTAGTATAGACCTGTATAAAAGAATAGCTGATCAGGATCGTAGCGTTCTTAGCCTAAATAAGGCAACTGGACTACAGTTAAGGCCATAGTAGCGCTAACATATAGAGAGATTATAATTCGTAGGCCCTATGCCATTAGCCCGATGCGTGGAACGAGTGAAGTCCGTCTCACGTGAACCATCCACCCACATCGTTAATGCTAATAGTAGGGGGTCTAAGGTTTAACCTTTCATTTGCCTAGACCACAGTGTGACGGATCATCTGCGATGGGCGTGATGGAAAATGTAATGCTAAAACGTATCTATAGGGTCTATTTGTGAACATGATTAGACTTGTCACCGTAAACCGGGTACTTAATTGAGCCTTGACAATGCTTAGCCACTCTTTGTAATCCTCTCGATTGGATGAAGTTCCAAGAAATAAATCTTTACTGTACACGTCAAACAGTTTGAGTTAATCTTAAATCGAGACCACGTGGCCTATTGCACCTGCTGACTATTCTGTCGCTGACTCAGATTTTGTCGCCTCCTTTGAAATTATTGCGATGCATCATCAATCAACAGTTTAAATTCATCGCATACTGTAGCCTATAAATAGGCTTTTTTCAATTTATAACAAGAAACTTATATAGCGCCGCTTAAGGAGAAACGCATGAGGTATCAAACTAATAAAATCATGAGTAGATCTGCTGTAGAGCTTCTTCAGTTTTGACTATATACGGCCCCTAATAGAGACGCAATGATTAATAGCTCGTCGTGAGTAGATTTGTGTATGCACTGGTCATGGGAAAAGCAGATGCTGTTAAACTGACATTCATAAGTGTAATCCACGCCAAATATAATAGGCCAAGAGAACCACTTCAAGAAGTGATAAGAGGAATAAGATTAAAGGGTCTGCAATTAACCACAATAAATAAACAGAGCGTGACAGTTGCTCTTAAAAGCAACAGGTCAGCTTGGTGCTTCTACAGTCACGTGGCCTACTTGTCAAATGGCAAGGGACATTCAAGTCACAAGAGGTGACTGTTTCTGTTGGACATGATAAGCAATGGCCAGGACTTAACCACACAGCGTGATTAATACAGAAGAACGCGTTTGGGCGCCTGCAGAATTTTTGCGAGGGATAGCAAAAACGCATGGCATCGTTCGCTACATTGCAAGAGGGTTTTGGAAAAGGAATCAGGAAGGCGTGAATATAAGATGATGATGATCACAATACTAATAATAATAATAGCAATAATAAAAACTCCTATAGCGCCAGCGCACAAGGCATCAACCGATGACGCACCAAAACCAGTCAGACAGTAAGTCCATTGAGAGAGAGAGAGAGAGAGAGAGAGAGAGAGAGAGAGAGAGAGAGAGAGAGAGAGAGAGAGAGAGAGAGAGAGAGAGAGAGAGAGAGAGAGAGAGAGAGAGAGAGAGAGAGAGAGAGACAGAGACAGAGACAGAGACAGAGACAGAGACAGAGACAGAGACAGAGACAGAGACAGAGACAGAGACAGAGACAGAGACAGAGACAGAGACAGAGACAGAGACAGAGACAGAGACAGAGACAGAGACAGAGAGACATCGGATGACATTCAGTCACCCTGAAGTAGCTTTAATTCCTTCAGAGCTTAGAACTGATTGATTGTATCGATTGATGACAACGAATGAGTTGGGCTGTTGAGCCTCTACAGTATATAAGTAGAGATCTCGTGGAATTGAACGGATGCTGTTCCATTCCTCTGCTCTTGATGATGATTCACTGCTAGAGTAGACCGACAGGTGGCGTCTTTAGCCGGCGATTTTGACATCAAGGTTTAATTGCAACATAATTAGCGTTCAACACTCACTGACCCCATCTTCTACTGATCCATACATCCTCTTATCCACCTTGATTTACACCACTCACTCACCCACCACCACCGCCTATGACCACTGATAAGCTTTGCCCCTTCGGTTTGCCCCTTTCGCCAGTCAGCTGCCAAACAACAGGTGGATGGGTCACTCGCTTCTCCTCCTCCTCATCCTCCCCCTTTCCACCGCGTTTAAATATGGGTTCAAAGCGGCTCTAAATAAATTTAAAAGATATAGTCTTCAATCAAGGTCGGATCCATTTAGTGGAGGGTCCAGTCGGAAAGACCTTAGAGTGGCCTAGAATAGGAGTTGAGTGAGAGTAAGCTATGCATAAGAAAGACCTTCAGAACTATGCGAGAGTTAAGACCTCAAAATTGGCAATAATTTGAAGAGGTCCTCAAGCAATTTCTCACAGCGATAACTCTGCCCCCTGGGTCAACTTCCGGTTACTCGATCGACCAAGACCCACAGTTCGTCGTTCCCGATGAGAGGCGACGTTCCGTTGCATCGTTGTCTTCGTATAGATCTGTGGATCTGAAGAAGATGAGGAAGAGTTAAGAAGGTGCAACTGATGAGCAAAGGAACGACGATGACGTGTCATCTGAATAACGGACCATTCGTCAGATTCCTTGCGATCGGCTGAGATGTATAAACAAGTAAACAAACGGAGGATAAGCTATGATCGACCAATCAATCAACCAACCGTTAATCATCTCATTCAGAGTAGCAACATGTGTGTGTCGGTGTGTGTGTATGTGTGGTCTACGTTCAAATCGCACCGAATGACCTGATGAACCCCAAATGAGAGACAGACGAAGTGCCGCCATCTATCAACGTAATCCAGCTGCTAGACCTGACCTTGTTCCACTGCAGGTGACCTCTTGACCCAGGCTGCATCAATAAAACCTAACAAAAGCTACATAAGATCCACACTTGCTGCGCCTTGAACGATCGAACATTCATTCATTTGTGCAGAAATTTATATAGCACCTGCTCTTGAACACCATTCGGATCTCTTTTACCTATTTCTGCAAAGACTGCTGTTATTATTGTGGTTGCATGTGTGTAATTGCATATTTATGTGCGTTGTTGTGCCGACTTGTGCGTGTTTGTGGTTGTGTGTGTGTGTGTGTGTGTGTGTGTGTGTGTGTGTGTGTGTGTGTGTGTGTGTGTGTGTGTGTGTGTGTGTGTGTGTGTGTGTGTGTGTGTGTGTGTGTGTGTGTGTGTGTGTGTGTGTGTGTGTGTGTGTGTGTGAGTAGTTAAGTAACATTGGGTTTGAGCACAGTTTTTAGCGTACGACATTGGGTTTGAGCACAGTCTTTAGCGTCCGACATTGGGTTTGAGCACAGTTTTTAGCGTACGACATTGGGTTTGAGCACAGTTTTTAGCGTACGACATTGGGTTTGAGCACAGTCTTTAGCGTCCGACATTGGGTTTGAGCACAGTTTTTAGCGTACGACATTGGGTTTGAGCACAGTTTTTAGCGTACGACATTGGGTTTGAGCACAGTCTTTAGCGTCCGACATTGGGTTTGAGCACAGTCTTTAGCGTTCGATGTTGGGTTTGAGCACAGTTTTTAGCGGTCGATGTTGGGTTTGAGCACAGTTTTAGCGTTCGATGTTGGGTTTCAGGCCAGTAAATGACGTCATATGTTGTGTTTGAGCACAGACCCTTAAACGCTAGGTTTTATTTAATATATGCTAGTTTAATTATATTTAATTATATTTGAACCCTAATTTGTACTCTTACACGAGTTATTTTAATTATCTTATTGGAGCAGATGTTGAGTAAACTTATTTCTCACAGCAATTTTAAGTAGAGCCTACATTTAAATTATTTTGAACTTCAACAATTTGTATAGCGCCATATATATTTCTTGCAACAATTTTAATTATTTTACAGATTTTATAATACACAATAGCCTAGTGGTTAGCGTGTTGGACTATCAACTCAGAGGTTGGCGGTTCAAACCCCACCAGGGCATAAAATTTGAAACCAAACCTCTGTTAAATCCCAGTCAACTGACATATGACGAATATGATGTTGAGATAGACCATCCCTCATATGCCGAGGCTAAGAAAATGAAGTCGCCATCGATAGAGTTCACACAGCCTATAATTCTATACAACTGAGCAGTCAAAAGACCCTACACGCTCTAGTGAACACATTCTTAAGCATTCGTATACCCAAATGACACTGCATTTTTGATTCATATGCGTTTACACACCTTGAAATATCTACAAATATATACGCAGGTACATGCATATATATTTTGATCCCTTGTACACTAAATTCTAAATTTTTCGATTCCTAAGTTGCACGAAATACTGACCTGCATTGTAAAATTTCAACAGATAAGTTGAAAAATAAGCCAGCGCGGAAGACTTGTACACTAATTTGATGACATGTAAGTTTTCAAAGACATGTGGAGTAGGAAACTTACGAATTTTAGATTGCATGGAACGATGACATGTATGATTCAATTACAACTCTTAGGGTGAAACGTCGCACAGTTTGACATCAGATACACTAAATTCCGAATTCTCGTCTCTGAACATGTATGAAATACCATCCTGTGCAGTAAAAATTTAAACATTTTGAATACTGAAACGGGCTCCCCTGAACATTTGTATGCTAAACTTAAGACATTTTACTGTTTCAAAGTCAAGTGGAATGAGAGTTTTAGTATGACGCTTACGAATTTGAGGATGTAAGACTGTTGAGGGAGAGAGAAAGAGAGAGAGGAAGAGCGAAAGAGAGAGAGAGAGGAAGAGGGAGATGGAGAGCGAGAGAGAGAGAGGTTTTATGATAAAAGTTCAACTTTCTAGGTTGAAAAGGCACATAATATTTGGTTCTACACTAAAATGATGCCGGTTAGGGTGAAGATATACATACCATGTCGACTTGTACGATAAATTTAAGACTTTAAAGTTTCCAAATACTCATGGAATGAGAGTATGAAGCTTATGAATTTGAGTTTGTAAGACTGTTGAGGGTGAGAGAGAGAGAGAGAGAGAGAGAGAGAGAGAGAGAGAGAGAGAGAGAGAGAGAGAGAGAGAGAGAGAGAGAGAGGTCGAGGAAGAGAGCGAGAGAGATAGAGGAAGAGGGAGAGATAGAAGAGGTTTTAGGGTAAAAGTCCAAATTTCTAAGGTGAAAAGCGCATAATGTTTGAGTCTATACTAAAATGGTACCGATTAAGTTGAAGAGATACATGCGACGACAACTTCTGCGATAAACTTAAGACTTTAAAGTTTCCAAATCCAAGTGGAATGAAAGTTTTAGTAGGAAGCTTGCGAATTTTAGTTTGCAAAGTCAGAATGAGTTGGATGTTCGAACGTTAAAACCACAACTTTCAGATTCCCAGTGTGCAGAGATGTTGATTTGTATAACTAAGTTACAACTCTTATGAGGAAACATCGAAGCGTTTGGAGTTTTCTTTATCAAAATTCTGAATTTTCAATTCCTACGAGACTTGGAATACAAACTTGTACGCTACAATTACAACTTTTTAATTATCAAGACTGTGCGCTGATGACTTTAGAGGTTCCAAATACGTATGGAATGAGAGTTTAAGTTTGCGAATTTTAGTTTGTAAGACTTTTGAGAGAGCGCGAGAGAGAAGAGGTTTTAGAAGAGAGATAGAAGAAGGTCGAGAGAGAGAGAGGAAGAGCGCGAGAGAGAGGAAGAGAGGAAGAGCGCGAGAGAGCGAGAGAGAGAGAAAGAGGTAGAATGGGAGAGAGAGAAAGAGTGCGAGAGAAGAGGTTTTAGGGGAAAAGGCATAATTTCCATGATAGTTTGGTCACTAAAACGTCAAATTGTAAGTTCGACAGACACATGCAACGATAGTTTGAATGCTAAACTTACAATTTATACTAGGCAAAGACTGAGATTGCGATGGGTTTTACAGTGGGTTTTACAGTGGGTTTTACCTCCAGTTGACAACTTTAAGGTTGTAAGGTGTGTGAAACGAAGGTTTTTTTAGTTTGAGAAGTTCATTAACATGGTAAAATTTTCTTTCGATAGATGAGTGAGACGAATGTTCTCATTATAAAGTTGTTGCACGGTCTGGTGAGGTAGTTAGAGTGGAGGGTCATATTGTAAAAATTACACATTTTAGGTGCTGCTAAGCTTAAGTCTTTCCACACTGTACAGCCAAATGTGCTAATTTCCACACCAACATATCAAACTTTTAGTCTGCGAAGACGCAGGACTTGTGAGCATACAGGCTAAATGACAAGTTTTGCCACAAAGATACCGATGTCGAAGGTTTGCTAACATCTTTCACGTTTGCATATTCAGCTGGATTGAGAGTTTACTTATAAAACTTAGAACTTGCAAGCTGCATGAAGGATTTCTACAGTAAAATGTCGACTTTTATCATGTGAAGTCGCAAGGTGTAGAGCTAAAATGAGACCGTTTATGTTACAAAGATGTGCAAGACATTGCAAAGTGACATCTCTTACGAGGTAAAGTCTGCTGAGAAGAATGCAAACACACAATTTTGGAATGCAGAGACGCCTACGAGGTGAGAAACTTTTGTCTTTTAGGAGAGTTGCCCTGAAGGTTTGCAGAGTAAAATGTGAGCTTTTGAGTTCCACGAGCGCTGGTCAGGACGGAAAATTTACAACTTTGTTCGTTTCAACGAAAGATTTGCACGCTGATTTGCGTGTTTTAGACGATCAACTTGGTGAAATATTAGCATGGAAAGGTTTACGTATCGAGACATATGGTAGGAACGGGTGCATTGTCCAACATTTTACATACACATGTCCAGTTAGCGAACTCTTTAACAAATTTTGAGCTAAAATACCAAAGTTATGAAAAAGAATGTGCAGATCTATGCAACTGGATGATGTTTTAAAGGTTTGAACGCTTGAAAGTAAAGCTAATTGGCAAGCTGAGCTCGCATTCGCACGGTTTTGGATATGTCGTGGAATACGCGGATTTGTGGAAACTTAAAGTTTTTTGGATGAAATGTAGTTGAAATTGTACATCTTTTGATGATGGAACTGAAGCAGATGAGAGTTCTAACGGATAAAGTATGAGACATATGATTGCAACTTGTGCGAACAGAGTGATTTCCTTTGGCATGCATGTTGCATTTTCAGAGAATTCTGAGGTTGTCATATTATTTCTAGCTGAAGTTTATTCCTAGAGGTGATTTGTAGGATGCAGCAATTGAAGTACACTTGTAAAACATTTAACATAACTTGTGCAGTTTGGATGATAGTTCTAGCAAAGCGTTGGAGCGGCAATTTGATAGAAAACGAGAGGTTTCGCGTGAGAGGAGTGAAACGTACAGATCTTCTACAGACCTGCAAATTTGCATATTTTCGTTCTCAGGAGTTTTTCAATTGCATGCAAAATAACTAAATACTCAAAGACACGAGACGTAGGTTAAAATTTGATTTGTTTCAATAATACAGCTTCACAACTTCTATGCCGAGTCACCAAATTTTCTTTGACAGGCTCTTGCAGCATATGAAAATCTATGCTCCATGTACAGACTTGACAGATTTGTTCAACATAATAGTATGCTAAATTAGTCTCATCAGTATAGTTCCGCACATGCTCAATTTATTTCAAAGTTTAAAAATTTAAGTTTGAGAAATTTAAGTTTGAAAAAATTTAAGTTTAAAAAAAAAACATAATTTAAGTTTGAAAAAATTTAAGTTTGAAACATTTCAGTTTGAAAAAATTTCAAAGTTTAAAAATTTAAGTTTGAGAAATTTAAGTTTGAAAAAATTTAAGTTTAAAAAAAAAAATTTAAGTTTGAAAAAATTTAAGTTTGAAACATTTCAGTTTGAGAAATTTAAGTTTGAAAAAATTTAAGTTTAAAAAAAAATTTAAGTTTGAAAACATTTAAGTTTGAAACATTTCAGTTTGAAAAATTTCAAAGTTTAAAAATTTCAGTTTGAAACATTTCAGTTTCAACAGTTTTCAGTTTGAAAAATTTAAGTTTGAAAAATTTTCAGTTTGACAAAGATTTAAGTTTGAAAGATTTCAAAGTTTAAAAATGTGAGTTTGAAAAATTTGAGGTTGAAACATTTCAGTTTCAAAAGTTTTCAGTTTGAAAAATTTGAGGTTGAAAAATTTTCAGTTTTACAAAAACTTAAGTTTGAAAAATTTCAAAGTTTAAAAATGTGAGTTTGAAAAATTTGAGGTTGAAACATTTCAGTTCGAAAGTTTTCAGTTTGAAAAATTTATGTTTGAAAGTTTTTCAGTTTGAAAAATTTCAGTTTGAAAAATTTATGATTGAAAAATTTTGAGCTTGAAAAATTTCAAAGTTTAAAAATTTGAGTTTGAAAAATTTGAGTTTGAAAAATTTGAGGTTGAAACATTTCAGTTCGAAAGTTTTCAGTTTGAAAAATTTATGTTTGAAAGTTTTTCAGTTTGAAAAATTTGAGTTTGAAAAATTTATGATTGAAAAATTTTAAGCTTGAAAAATTTCAAAGTTTAAAAATTTGAGTTTGAAAAATTTGAGGTTGAAACATTTCAGTTCGAAAGTTTTCAGTTTGAAAAATTTATGTTTGAAAGTTTTTCAGTTTGAAAAATTTCAGTTTGAAAAGTTTTCAGTTTGAAAACTTTATGTTTGAAAAAATTTCAGGTTCAAAAATTTCAGATTGAAAAATTTTCAGTTTGAAAAATTTATGTTTGAAAGTTTTTCAGTTTGAAAAATTTCAGTTTGAAAAGTTTTCAGTTTGAAAACTCTGTTTGAAAAAATTTCAGTTTCAAAAATTTCAGGTTGAAAAATTTTTTCAAACTTAAATTTCTCAAACTTAAATTTTTAAACTTTGAAATAAATTGAGCATGTGCGGAACTATACTGATGAGACTAATTTAGCATACTATTATGTTGAACAAATCTGTCAAGTCTGTACATGGAGCATAGATTTTCATATGCTGCAAGAGCCTGTCAAAGAAAATTTGGTGACTCGGCATAGAAGTTGTGAAGCTGTATTATTGAAACAAATCAAATTTTAACCTACGTCTCGTGTCTTTGAGTATTTAGTTATTTTGCATGCAATTGAAAAACTCCTGAGAACGAAAATATGCAAATTTGCAGGTCTGTAGAAGATCTGTACGTTTCACTCCTCTCACGCGAAACCTCTCGTTTTCTATCAAATTGCCGCTCCAACGCTTTGCTAGAACTATCATCCAAACTGCACAAGTTATGTTAAATGTTTTACAAGTGTACTTCAATTGCTGCATCCTACAAATCACCTCTAGGAATAAACTTCAGCTAGAAATAATATGACAACCTCAGAATTCTCTGAAAATGCAACATGCATGCCAAAGGAAATCACTCTGTTCGCACAAGTTGCAATCATATGTCTCATACTTTATCCGTTAGAACTCTCATCTGCTTCAGTTCCATCATCAAAAGATGTACAATTTCAACTACATTTCATCCAAAAAACTTTAAGTTTCCACAAATCCGCGTATTCCACGACATATCCAAAACCGTGCGAATGCGAGCTCAGCTTGCCAATTAGCTTTACTTTCAAGCGTTCAAACCTTTAAAACATCATCCAGTTGCATAGATCTGCACATTCTTTTTCATAACTTTGGTATTTTAGCTCAAAATTTGTTAAAGAGTTCGCTAACTGGACATGTGTATGTAAAATGTTGGACAATGCACCCGTTCCTACCATATGTCTCGATACGTAAACCTTTCCATGCTAATATTTCACCAAGTTGATCGTCTAAAACACGCAAATCAGCGTGCAAATCTTTCGTTGAAACGAACAAAGTTGTAAATTTTCCGTCCTGACCAGCGCTCGTGGAACTCAAAAGCTCACATTTTACTCTGCAAACCTTCAGGGCAACTCTCCTAAAAGACAAAAGTTTCTCACCTCGTAGGCGTCTCTGCATTCCAAAATTGTGTGTTTGCATTCTTCTCAGCAGACTTTACCTCGTAAGAGATGTCACTTTGCAATGTCTTGCACATCTTTGTAACATAAACGGTCTCATTTTAGCTCTACACCTTGCGACTTCACATGATAAAAGTCGACATTTTACTGTAGAAATCCTTCATGCAGCTTGCAAGTTCTAAGTTTTATAAGTAAACTCTCAATCCAGCTGAATATGCAAACGTGAAAGATGTTAGCAAACCTTCGACATCGGTATCTTTGTGGCAAAACTTGTCATTTAGCCTGTATGCTCACAAGTCCTGCGTCTTCGCAGACTAAAAGTTTGATATGTTGGTGTGGAAATTAGCACATTTGGCTGTACAGTGTGGAAAGACTTAAGCTTAGCAGCACCTAAAATGTGTAATTTTTACAATATGACCCTCCACTCTAACTACCTCACCAGACCGTGCAACAACTTTATAATGAGAACATTCGTCTCACTCATCTATCGAAAGAAAATTTTACCATGTTAATGAACTTCTCAAACTAAAAAAACCTTCGTTTCACACACCTTACAACCTTAAAGTTGTCAACTGGAGGTAAAACCCACTGTAAAACCCACTGTAAAACCCATCGCAATCTCAGTCTTTGCCTAGTATAAATTGTAAGTTTAGCATTCAAACTATCGTTGCATGTGTCTGTCGAACTTACAATTTGACGTTTTAGTGACCAAACTATCATGGAAATTATGCCTTTTCCCCTAAAACCTCTTCTCTCGCACTCTTTCTCTCTCTCCCATTCTACCTCTTTCTCTCTCTCTCGCTCTCTCGCGCTCTTCCTCTCTTCCTCTCTCTCGCGCTCTTCCTCTCTCTCTCTCGACCTTCTTCTATCTCTCTTCTAAAACCTCTTCTCTCTCGCGCTCTCTCAAAAGTCTTACAAACTAAAATTCGCAAACTTAAACTCTCATTCCATACGTATTTGGAACCTCTAAAGTCATCAGCGCACAGTCTTGATAATTAAAAAGTTGTAATTGTAGCGTACAAGTTTGTATTCCAAGTCTCGTAGGAATTGAAAATTCAGAATTTTGATAAAGAAAACTCCAAACGCTTCGATGTTTCCTCATAAGAGTTGTAACTTAGTTATACAAATCAACATCTCTGCACACTGGGAATCTGAAAGTTGTGGTTTTAACGTTCGAACATCCAACTCATTCTGACTTTGCAAACTAAAATTCGCAAGCTTCCTACTAAAACTTTCATTCCACTTGGATTTGGAAACTTTAAAGTCTTAAGTTTATCGCAGAAGTTGTCGTCGCATGTATCTCTTCAACTTAATCGGTACCATTTTAGTATAGACTCAAACATTATGCGCTTTTCACCTTAGAAATTTGGACTTTTACCCTAAAACCTCTTCTATCTCTCCCTCTTCCTCTATCTCTCTCGCTCTCTTCCTCGACCTCTCTCTCTCTCTCTCTCTCTCTCTCTCTCACCCTCAACAGTCTTACAAACTCAAATTCATAAGCTTCATACTCTCATTCCATGAGTATTTGGAAACTTTAAAGTCTTAAATTTATCGTAGAAGTCGACATGGTATGTATATCTTCACCCTAACCGGCATCATTTTAGTGTAGAACCAAATATTATGTGCCTTTTCAACCTAGAAAGTTGAACTTTTATCATAAAACCTCTCTCTCTCTCGCTCTCCATCTCCCTCTTCCTCTCTCTCTCTCTTTCGCTCTTCCTCTCTCTCTTTCTCTCTCCCTCAACAGTCTTACATCCTCAAATTCGTAAGCGTCATACTAAAACTCTCATTCCACTTGACTTTGAAACAGTAAAATGTCTTAAGTTTAGCATACAAATGTTCAGGGGAGCCCGTTTCAGTATTCAAAATGTTTAAATTTTTACTGCACAGGATGGTATTTCATACATGTTCAGAGACGAGAATTCGGAATTTAGTGTATCTGATGTCAAACTGTGCGACGTTTCACCCTAAGAGTTGTAATTGAATCATACATGTCATCGTTCCATGCAATCTAAAATTCGTAAGTTTCCTACTCCACATGTCTTTGAAAACTTACATGTCATCAAATTAGTGTACAAGTCTTCCGCGCTGGCTTATTTTTCAACTTATCTGTTGAAATTTTACAATGCAGGTCAGTATTTCGTGCAACTTAGGAATCGAAAAATTTAGAATTTAGTGTACAAGGGATCAAAATATATATGCATGTACCTGCGTATATATTTGTAGATATTTCAAGGTGTGTAAACGCATATGAATCAAAAATGCAGTGTCATTTGGGTATACGAATGCTTAAGAATGTGTTCACTAGAGCGTGTAGGGTCTTTTGACTGCTCAGTTGTATAGAATTATAGGCTGTGTGAACTCTATCGATGGCGACTTCATTTTCTTAGCCTCGGCATATGAGGGATGGTCTATCTCAACATCATATTCGTCATATGTCAGTTGACTGGGATTTAACAGAGGTTTGGTTTCAAATTTTATGCCCTGGTGGGGTTTGAACCGCCAACCTCTGAGTTGATAGTCCAACACGCTAACCACTAGGCTATTGTGTATTATAAAATCTGTAAAATAATTAAAATTGTTGCAAGAAATATATATGGCGCTATACAAATTGTTGAAGTTCAAAATAATTTAAATGTAGGCTCTACTTAAAATTGCTGTGAGAAATAAGTTTACTCAACATCTGCTCCAATAAGATAATTAAAATAACTCGTGTAAGAGTACAAATTAGGGTTCAAATATAATTAAATATAATTAAACTAGCATATATTAAATAAAACCTAGCGTTTAAGGGTCTGTGCTCAAACACAACATATGACGTCATTTACTGGCCTGAAACCCAACATCGAACGCTAAAACTGTGCTCAAACCCAACATCGACCGCTAAAAACTGTGCTCAAACCCAACATCGAACGCTAAAGACTGTGCTCAAACCCAATGTCGGACGCTAAAGACTGTGCTCAAACCCAATGTCGTACGCTAAAAACTGTGCTCAAACCCAATGTCGTACGCTAAAAACTGTGCTCAAACCCAATGTCGGACGCTAAAGACTGTGCTCAAACCCAATGTCGTACGCTAAAAACTGTGCTCAAACCCAATGTCGTACGCTAAAAACTGTGCTCAAACCCAATGTCGGACGCTAAAGACTGTGCTCAAACCCAATGTCGTACGCTAAAAACTGTGCTCAAACCCAATGTTACTTAACTACTTGTGTGTGTGTGTGTGTGTGTGTGTGTGTGTGTGTGTGTGTGTGTGTGTGTGTGTGTGTGTGTGTGTGTGTGTGTGTGTGTGTGTGTGTGTGTGTGTGTGTGTGTGTGTGTGTGTGTGTGTGTGTGTCTAGCAGCCATCGTCTTAATCGTCTGGGGGTCGGATGAACTTGTGGATTCGTACTTATGATGTTTTTCGAATCTTTTCAGATGCCATGTGTTGAGTCACTTTGCCTCTGATTTGTTTTTCGATGGATTCGTCCATTACTTTGATGTTCATGTTGCTATGGCAGCAAATGCAGTCGCGGTTGCCAGCAAATAGCTAAACGGTTGTTCACTGGCTTCAACTTCATAACATATATTCATAGAATTAACTGGCAGGACAGGCATATCAAAGATATTTACAGTATTTAAAGATTTTCTAACATACTGTACACCAAATGTTAAATGTGTACGTATACGGCCTACATGAAAATTTATTTATGACAAAACTGTACAAACTCTTCCCAGTAAATTATGACCAAGAAGGTTTAGTAAAAGAAATGCTGGATGCATGCAAGCCTTTGGATGAGACCAGTTGGACAGTCAGTCAAATTCCTCATTTCTAATATAATGATAGCAATGTAAGTCAGAGAAGGACGGGTAACTAATCGTTCAGATTCTAATCGATTAGACAAACAGCTAATTCTAATTCTAATCGATTATACCTGTCGCCTGATCCTAATTCCAAATCCAATTCTAATTGATTAGCAATTTTAGATATAATTCTAATCGTTAAACGATTAGCTTAGATTTTAAAAAATTAGGTATGTACTGCTTCAAGAGCAATATACACTGCAGCATGTATTGACCGATGTGTTTTGTAATTGTTGCTGGTTGGTTTGTGGACTGTTCTGATACAGTAGTTGTGCTGCTTTAGGTGCTATAATAGACTGCAGTGACTTGTTTTAGTAACTTGCTGTTCTTTGATCAAAATTTGAAAAATTCATGAAGCATATATATGTATGAATTATCGAAATCCAATTCTAATTGCTAATTGATTAGCTGCTGCTAATTCTAATTCTAACCGATTAGCTACAAGATTTTGATAATTATAATGCTAGTCGATTAGCACATTTCAGTACCCGGTAGCTAATTCTAATTCCAATCGATTAGCAATTTAACTAGGCTAATTATGCCCATCTCTGATGTCAGTAGGCCATATATCGATCTACATCTCTGCTGCTTAACGGCGTCATTTGTCTGAGTGTCTATCTTTTTTACTCTCAGTTTTTTCCACTGTCAGTTTTCCATCAGCGTCACACAAAGGAATCGTTCCGATTGCATCCTCAATCAATAACAGGCGTGTTGTTGAGTGTTCGGTATATCGGTCCAGATAGGCCTATATTTAGACCACTGACATCTGAAACAACTAACAGCAACGCTTTTATTTAATTCGATGCATGCAGTGGCAACTGCCAAAATCCGAAGTAGGCCTATATGGGGCTTCCTGCATCGATAGGCCGACGCCAAAAACATTTGCCGTCAAAATTAGGAGTCCCTCCACGCGCGTTTTACACTAAGAGAAAGCGTCAAGAATTAACTAGCCTAGACCTAGGCCTGTATCAAGGGTTCCCAACCTTTTCTATGTCCTGGACCCATAGGAAATGTTTGATTCGCACCCCATACAAAAGTAATATCACATTTGAAGACGAATAGGGGCCTAAGTCAAATTTCAATTTTTAAACCACACACACTCATGCAGTAATGCGGATGAACACACTGAACTAAAAAAATAAGCTTTTAACTCAATGCATGAAATGCAAATATAGATTGAGCAATTTAAAAACTCTATACCCTGCAGATAGTTTCTATATACATACAGTACGATAGTAACGTATACTTTCCCTCTTTGTCGCATTCCTTAAAATGTCATCTCGTACAGTTTGGGAACCCCTCGCCTATATAAAAAAAGATATGGTCGAATATGAGTCTTAGAACTCCTTATAGCTACTATACTGTCGAAATGTTCACAAAATACCGAAATAAAAGACATTTTGCCATAATAATTTAACAGCATTTTGAAATAGCTGCATTGCGAAACAAAACTATGGATCTCTAAATGCTTAGAAGAGCAGCGCTGTGTCTATCCTGACCGACCACACATAGCGAAATTGTTAATAACTGAAAGTGTAGACAGAAGTGGCGTTTTGTGTGTGTATTTGTTAGGAGAAGAAAGGTAATTGACGTAGCTGCTGTAGGAAAAAGGAAACGATATATAGGAGACTATAGGTCTCGTGTCGTCCTGCATCTGCTGAAGAACACGAGGACGACGTAAATGCTAGACAATGACGTTGACTATGCGATGAAATACAACACCTTTCTCCTCTTCTCCTCACAGTCAAGTCTATTCGGACCACTTCTATGGCGCCGGAAGATAATGCAATCATGCAGGAGTACTCTATGGTAGGATCTGTAGATAGATATGCAGGATATTGTTGCTATATTAAGTTAACAGACAATTGAAAGAATGCATCGATTTCCGTCTGAAAAACACGTTTGACTGGAATCCCTCGAGACGTGTAAATTCTGACCGACGCCTGTTGCTCAAGGCGTTGCTTTATCGCCAACAGTCGAGTGGTTTCGCCAGATCTTCACCTGCTGCTGCTGCTGCTGCTGCTGGTGGTGGTGGTGGTGGTGGTCATAATGTAGGATCTGTGCGAGTTTGCCTTTCAGGCACCGCAGGTGGTCCGATGTCTTCATCGTCTGATGCTGTCTCTGTCTGTCTGTCTGTCTGTCTGACTCTCTCTCTCTCTCTCTCTCTCTCTCTCTCTCTCTCTCTCTCTCTCTCTCTCTCTCTCTCTCTCTCTCTCTCTCTCTCTCTCTCTGTGTCTCTCTCTCTGTGTCTGTCTGTCTGACTCTCTCTCTCTCTCTCTCTCTCTCTCTCTCTCTCTCTCTCTCTCTCTCTCTCTCTCTCTCTCTCTCTCTCCTCCCTCTCCCTCTCGCTCTGTCTTTTGCAGCATGTGCTCGAGGTTACGTGCTCCGGAATCCAGATGTCCAACTTTAGTAGTCCATATCCATAAGTAGGACTACATCCATACATCCATACATCCATACATGCATGTATGTACAGTGTAGGCCTATATTGTATGCTGCATCTGCGCACTCACATATATACTCGTCGTTTTCTGGCGGAAGATGTATATTCGGATGGGAGCATCAAGTGTAGTGCACGATTGGTCATCCTTCAGTTCAGTCTTTCCTTTCTTAATTCTTCTCTTTGGCAACAAGTAGGCCTAATATGATGGTGACGACGACTACAACTACGACGATGATGATTAATGATGATGAATGACTGACGCATATTTTGCAGTTATAACTTCACATTTTCTCACGTTTCTCTTTTGTGGTCACGTTGCATTTGATCGGTTAATTCTCTTTTTAAAATTCGTTTCTTCCCATTTCTTACCCATTGCTTTATTGCAACTGCAACCTTTCAGTACAATCAACTACACTTCAGAGCTCAGCCACAAAATTGTTTCTCTCCTTGCAGGCATATAAGATTAAGAGCCAACCTTCCTCTAAAGAGACAGCTCCTCTCATTCCCACTCTGTCTTTCACACACACACGCGCACATACACACGCGCGCGCGCGCACGCACACACACACACACACACACACCTACACACACACACCCACACGCACGCACACATGCACACACACACACGCACCTAGTCACACAAACACACTGTCTGTCTCTCCGTCATTGCCTCTGGTTTTTTCCTTCCTTGCTACCTTCCTTCACTCATTCCTTTCATCCTTCTTTCATTCATTCCCTCCTTCTTTCATTTCCTCCTTCCTTTCTTCCCTCCCTTCTTCCTTCTTTCATTTCCTCCTTCCTTTCTTCCCTCCCTTCTTCCTTCTTTCATTCCGTCCTTCCCTCCTTCCTCTCTACCTTCATTCCCTCTTTCCTTCCTTGCTTCCTTCCTTCACTCCTTCCTTTCATCTTCTTTCATTCATTCCTCATTCCTTTCCTCCTTCCTTCCCTCCCTCCTTCTTTCATCCTCTCTTTCCATTCATCCCTCCTTCCTTCCTTCCTTCCTTTATTCTTTCATTTCCTTCTTCCTTTCCTCATTCCTTTCTTCTCTCCCTTCTCCTTCTTTCATTCATTCCCTCCTTCCTTTTTCCATCCCTTCTTCCTTCTTTCATTACCTCCTTCCCTCTTTTCTCTCTCCCTTCATTCCATCTTTCCGTCCTTGCTCCCTTGCTTCACTCTTTCCTTTCCTCCCTCCTTCTTTCATTCCCTCCTTCCTTTCCTCCTTCCTTCTTTCATTTCCTCTTTCCTTTCCTCCATTCTTTCTTCCCTCTCTCCATCCTTCTTTCATTCCCTCTTTCCTTTCCTCCATTCTTTCTTCCCTCTCTCCATCCTTCTTTTATTCCCTCTTTCCTTTCCTCCATTCTTTCTTCCCTCTCTCCATCCTTCTTTCATTCCCTCCTTCTTTTCCTCCTTCCTTTCTGCTCTCCCTTCTCCTTCTTTCATTCATTCCTTCCTTTCTTCCTTTCCTCCATCCTTTCTTCTTTCATTCCCTCTTTCCTTTCCTTCATTCTTTCTTCCCTCTCTCCATCCTTCTTTCATTCCCTCCTTCCTTTCCTCCTTCCTTCTTTCATTCCCTCTTTCCTTTCCTCCATTCTTTCTTCCCTCTCTCCATCCTTCTTTCATTCCCTCCTTCCTTTCCTCCTTCCTTCTTTCATTTCCTCTTTCCTTTCCTCCATTCTTTCTTCCCTCTCTCCATCCTTCTTTCATTCCCTCCTTCTTTTCCTCCTTCCTTTCTTCTCTCCCTTCTCCTTCTTTCATTCGTTCCTTCCTTTCTTCCTTCCCTCCATCCTTTCTTCTTTAATTCCCTCCTTCCTTTCCTCCTTCCTTTCTTCCCTCCCTCCCTCCTTCCTTCTTTCATTACCTCCTTCCTTCTTTTCTCTATACCTTCATTTCCTCTTTCCTTCTTTCCTTCCTTCATTCCTTCCTTCCTTCTCTCTGTGACATTCATTCTTTGCATTGATATCCCGTGCATGCGCAGATCTGTTGCTAATTGGCTTTCGTCGGGTAAAATCTATAGATAGATGCAGGTTCCATTCTATCTTCCTTGCTTCTGTCTTCGACTGGTGTTGTTACAACTTTTTACTCATTGATTAGCATCTAGAAACTGCGCTCATGGGACTACACGTCTAGCATAGTAGATTTAGACTGGCGCCCACTCACAATAGCTGAACCCGTAGGGCCTAACATGAGCCTCATGCTCGCCACTCATACTAATCCTACCTTTCGCTGTAAACTTACCTCTCCTGTTTAAATCGACTACGGCTCTTAGTATTTTTAGTATTTCCGTCTTCACCCTCAGAATTTCAGTAAAGAAGCAATCTCAGATGTCAGCTGAGTTACATGGCATAGTCTCAGAAGATTCAGAAATGCATAATTCCATGTTAAAAAGAAATTTAACTCTGAAAGTCAGAAGCTGTTAAGAGACGAAGGAATAGAAATGTTTCGTTTCTATTTGGTCGGTTATACATGTTCTGTCAAAGCAGACGTAAATCTTAGAAGGCTAGAGCCTAGTATAGCCTAGTATGTGCATAGGAAAGAGGCCTTAACTTATAGGTCTCCTGTATCCCCAGAGAAGCTCCCCCCTCCCCGGTGAACTCGGACGGAGGGAAGGAAGTGCTGAAGGAAGTACACAGCTCTAAATGGCGCCTTAATTGGTAAACCAGACGAGGCCAATGGGGTTACTGGAGGCCGGTGTCTGTTTCCTAGGAGAGAGGGACGGAGGGAGGGAGGGAGGAACGGAGGGAGGAATATATCCGAGAACGAGACCACGAACCCAATATCCCTTCCTCCCTCTCTCTGTCCTTCCCATCGCCGCCTATTTGTTGGATGGTGACGGTTGACGATAGCGATGATGACAGTATTTGCTCGTTCAACAGACTCTAATGTCAGCCGATAGATGGCGTTGTGAGAGAACGAGTGGAGTCTTTTATCATATATATTCCTTGCGATTGACACTGCGCTCTGCTCATCTCCGTTTATCTAATGAGCTCTCGAGGCTCGTCTCATCTGACCGCTCGATCGACCGACGGACGATGGAGGGAGGGACAGATGAATGGATGGATGGATGGAGGGATGGATGGAGGGAGCGACGAACGGACGGAGACGTCTCCCCTCGGCGCTTATTAGTCTGTTGACTGTTCACGATTTCTGTCTTAATCCGCTGCATCTGTTTTCTTTATCTCTTCATCTCTTCGCATCACTTCTTGCCTCGCTTCGCCAAACTCCATTGGCGCATATTGCGGAGTTGGTTGGCAGCATTTGCAACATAAGCAGAGCAGACGGACAGTCACTGACTGTTCATGGACATACTGAGTGGCTAAGGAGGTCGAGACAGACAGACAGACAGACAGACAGACAGACAGACAGACAGACAGACAGACAGAAATGGAAGCAGACAAGACCAGTGAGTTTTAGGCATAGAGCGCACCTACTGTTCAGCTGCGGTCGGCTGGAGCAGTGCCCGGCGGCCGCGTAAGACCGACCGTAGTATATCTCAGTAGTATACATGTAGATGGATGGATAATAAAGTAAGACGATATCCCATGAAACTCCCCTCGCCATAGAAACACACACCGACTTTTCCCAGCCATCGTTTCGTGGAAGATGCTACAGTTGCTGCTGCTGCAGGTACTGATGCCGCTGCTCCTCAAGGTTTCAGATGTAGAAACCGCGCATGCGCGTTACTCATCATCGTCGTCGTCTTCGTCTTCGTCGCTATGAAAACGAAAGAAATCAACGCTTAGTGTGTCTGTGCGGGCGGGCGGGCGGGCGGGCGGGCGCATGACGATGGCTTTGTTATTACTTGTCTGCGCATGCGCGGCGCTTAATAGGCCGCTCAAGGGTCGAGCCTCTGCAGCTGTGGCTGCTGTGGCTGCTGATGCTGGTCTGCATCATGCGTCATTCGCGGACTCCCTTGAACTCGGCAGGAGAGGACAGTGAGGCAGACAGGAAGGGAGAGAGGGAGGCAGAGAGGGAGGCAGAGAGGTAGAGACACGATGACTAGACTTCGAGTTCTCCTATAGATACACATGTACAGTAGACTTCGCCACCCATTGTCTGAAATCATCGAAGAGTGCCGTGGATTACGCACCGATGCCATGTGCAGACCGTCTGCCTGTCTGTCAGTCTGGTTGTCTGTTTATCTGTCTGTCTGATCCTGACGGTGATCTATTATGTACACTACACGATATCCTTTAAAAAGGTCTGCCTTAAGTGCAGATGCATTTCTGCTCTAACCATCAAATGACCAGCAGCCACATCTGTAGCTCGATATTAGAACTCTGTCGGTCGGTTCGTATGGGACGAACGTAGATTGACGTCCACTTTCCATAAAACAGCATCAAGTATTACAGCTGTGTTTTATTATATTAATATTCTAGCTACTAGTCGAGGTCTCTGAGCTTAGAGGCTGCTAACGATCGGTCGGCTAATTAGCGAATAATAATTACCAGTAGCGTAATAATAAGAAGGCCAATAGGCCTAAACAGTGATGAGGCGCTAAGTATCCTGGATGCGGACGAAGAGTCAGTGTATGCGACGGTCTATAGGCCTATGATGACGTATGCCTATTGTATTATGGTTCAATCTTTATGGAGATACAACGTAATCGGGTTGAACGAACTTCTTAGAACATTCTTAGAACGTAGAGTGACGTAGACTATTGTCTCTGTCTTTTATCTTATCGTCATCGCCACACATATATACACACACACACACACACACACACACACACACACACACACACACACACACACACACACACACACACACACACACACACACACACACACACACACACACACACACACACACACACACACACACACGCACGCACGCACGCACGCACACACACACACACACACACAGACACACACACACAAGCACACACAAGCACACACACACACACATATCAGTTCCTGTTGGAAAGATGTTCGTTGTGAGAGATGTTGTTGCTTTGCTGTTGCAGTTAGAACGATAGTTGTGACCTGAGGAGGAGATCGATTAATAACTGATGATTCTGCGGAGGAGGAGGACGACGACGACGACGAAGGAGGAGGAGGAGAGCGCCATCTGAATACCAAACGGATTACTACTATTCTCTTCAGCGCATCACTTCTCTGAACGACGACGCATAAAACAATCGAACATCTCTGCACCCTCCCCCTCCCCAACCCCCCACCCCACGCACCGCCGCCGATTAGGCCACGTCATTGGACTATAGCAGGCCTACACGTATTAGGCTGCATATGTATGCATGTAGATGCGACGTACTATATGGGTCTATGTTTAAGCCACTGACTCCTATGTAAGTTAATACACATAAGCCAACGGATAAATCGTGATTCAGTTCGTTCGGCATGCGTCGTTAGCAAAGGCGACGACAGAGGGCTGCGTGGTCGTGTCTCCATACACATTCATATGTATACACATACATATGTATATATATATATATATATATATATATATATATATATACGCGTAGATACATTAGAGGACGCTGACTATAGAGACGCATGCACTTTACGGGGCCTACGCATTGGAGCAGCTAGAGTGACGTAGACTATTGTCAAAATATATGACTGGTTCACTTGTACACAGAAGAGTTTATTAGAAAAGAGTTTCGGTCAACTAGGCCGATATACAGACAACATCAATGGACTCTGATCAGTGAAGGAGACAGTACGAAAAGAAGCGAGCGATTAACTGTTGTGCCACCCTCAGCCCTCATCCAACTGCCTGGAAAGTGGATAACTGGATAGTAGATAACTGGAAAGTGGACAGCTGGAACGTTGATAACTGGAACGTGGATAACTGGAACGTGGATAACTGAAAAGCGGATAAAGCGTCGAGGTATTTCCAGGTGAGCGAAATATCATAAACAAATATCAGATAGGGGCCTACTGTACAGCATCTAAATATAGGCAGACACAGACATACAGACACTGAGACACAGACATACAGACACTGAGACACAGACATACAGACACTGAGACACAGACATACAGACGATGAAGATAAGCAATAGACTTTTTACGTTCGTGAATGAATCATTCAAAAGATTCAGAAGATGAATGTGAATGTCAAGGCCATGCAGTAGTGGCCTTGACATTCACAGGTTGTGAGCCAATAGCAGTTCATTGTTTCCACTTATGCTTTTATTGGTGTAAGGAAACATGTTGGAAGTATGGCGGGTTGAGTTGGTCCAGATGGACCTATCTTCCCTGGGTGGGTCACCATCCAAGTACTAACCGCCGCCCATAGTCGGTCGGTCTTGTGGGGTATTTAAAAGGCGCTATATCAAGTGTCTATATATAGATACTTGCACAGATTGGCATCGTTAACACGGTCGTTCCATCTGTGCCTTTCTAAGTTCTTTGTTATTGTATTGGAACTGATCAAAGACCTTCGTCTAGTCTTACAACTGCAGCAGCGTATACGGCGTCTGTTGATTGTCCATGGCAGGAAAACAAACGGACTTGGGAGTCGCCCATTCCTTCGGTAGACCTTCCTATAAGGTATTAACTGACAACATACATACACTGGATTATAATTCGGCTACAATACTAATGCATACAACTATAAATGCAGTATGCATGTGCATACATACACAGACATAATAATTATGTGCCTGTAAACACACGCATATAATATATATAGGCCCCTATATATACACGCATTTAATATATATATATATATTATATATATATATATATATATATATATATATATATCTGAGCTCTAAGCGGCCACGACTCTGAACATGGTGTCCGTCTGTTGGGCTCTGTGCATGCGTGCGTGTGTGTGTGTGTGTGTGTGTGTGTGTGTGTGTGTGTGTGTGTGTGTGTGTGTGTGTGTGTGTGTGTAGCTGTGTGTGTGTGTGTGTGTGTAGCTGTGTGTGTAGCTGTGTAGGTGAGTGTGTAGGTGTGTGTACGTGTGTGTGGGTGTGTGGAAGTCAGCCAGTGATGATTCTTCGTAAGTCTGCTGAACATGATGAGTGCGACTACTACTACAGCGCCGTAACACAGCAAATGCCGTTACAAGGGCGATTAACAAAGGATTAAGTTATCACTAAGCAAACAGTTAAGTTTGCTCAGTGATAAACATTTTTTTCTGAATGGCTTTAGCTTCATTTAGCTAGAATTTTGGACAGGTACTTGAAAGAGACTAGGCCTCTAGTGTCTAGATAACTAACTATTACAATTAATTTGGGTAATTTATTCTGGGAAATTGGTCGCTGTTTCCTCCTTCTCGTCCATAAATGTTAGCAGTTTTTATCAATAAATATGAATTAAGGTTTACAGGCATATAAATACTAATGAAGACATGTTTTCATCCGTCTGCCTGTAGGCCTATGTAGGACTCTGCAGTGGCAGATCCAGGAGTTTACAAACGGTGGAACAAAGTTACAGTGTACTGCAGTGGTTTTCAACCTTTTTGTAGTGACGGAACCCTACACAAGCACTCATTTGCTCGCGGAACCCCGGGGCGTTTTAGCCGTCCATTTTTCCAAGAAATTCAAGTAATTGTAACTTGTAATGTTGGGATAATGTTTAAATTTTAGAATGTTAAACGTTTAATATAAGCTTTTTGCATCTCTGGTGCAGGCTATTATAAATACATACTTTAGTCTAGCACTCTAGAGTAGTGCACAGAAACAATGTCGGTAAACAACATGTAGTTTTACTGTATTTTGCCGGCAACTAATTCTGACAGATGGATAGAATATTTAAAATAGTACAGAACAGATTTATAGAAATGCTGGGCTGTAAGTAATTAACTTCCAAAATTTTGTTAATTTGAACTATCCTTAAGAGAATAGGCCTACTAGTCACTACCGCTTTTACCCTTGAGTTTTTTTAACTTCTTCACTTTCACATTTAAGGCACGACGTAGGTGGCCACTCCGGTTACCCCTGTTACGGGAGTGGTGGTAGGGGACAAGTGTCTCTGATCACTACCCTCTCCAGACCTACCTCCCGCACTGATGAGTAGTGGGACACTCGTCCACGGAGTGCCTTGATACAGCTTCCATCGCTAGTTTCAGGTAGGCAATAGTGAGCCCACTTCTTCCTCCCCTGGGGGCAGTATGAGAATTGTAGAAAAAAGACTGGGGGGTTAGACCTTGATTTATGTGGAGTTTGGGTATGCAATGAAGACTTTACAATGGGGTCTTAAGAAAGACTAGGGGGGTTGAACCCCCCAACCCCCCGACAATTCTCACCCTGCCTGGGGGATCGGGATTCCAGATTTCGTCCTGCACGCAACTGAACGGCAACAACGGACCAACAATAATTCGCTTACAGGCGGCCGCATAGCAGTTTCCCGTCCACTCTAAGGTACCTGCCTCTCTCCCCTTGGTCCTCTCTCGTGGTCCCAATAACTCTAATGGTATGTGCCAGTCCTCCGCCCCGGCTACATACGAGGTTCTACACAACGGTCAGTTAACACGGTGCAATCACAACTGCACCAAGTGGTTGGCACTCGGCTCGACCCAAGGTCATCTCAGCAATTCAGGGCTATTGTTGGCACATTCTCCCTCTATCCCAAACGGGAGCAGGTCGGGGGTAATTAAACCAATTCCACGCCAAGAGGGTTGGCTATATCAGAGCGCCTAGTTAGCCTACCCCGCCGTTTACCCGCGTAAAAATGCAATGCAAATATAAAATGCAACGATTCATTCCCGTAATAATGTTAATTATGTTAACATAGAATTGTGTCTAGCATGAACGCCTGAAAGCTGTGAAGAATTCTGTTATTTGATCATCCTTTTGTGAAATCAGTTGGTGGTTTTTAAATTTAAGACTGCTGACGCGGAACCCCTGGCCGACGCCCGCGGAACCCCTGGGTTCCGCGGAACCCCGGTTGAAAACCACTGGTGTACTGTATTTTTTTACATTTTCAACATTCCTAAATTTATGAAGACTTTTTGAGCAATTGCCACTTTCGGAGTAGATTTCAACGTTTTGCTGAAATAATAATCTTTCTTATTCCTCCTCCTATTTTTGGCCGTTTTTTTGTATAGGGCCTACCCGTTGCAATATGTTTTCACTTTGCAGACGCTTTCGTTTAAAATGTTATTATTACAGCCCGTTTCATTTGCAGTTTCTGAGGACTAGTTTCGCTGAAACCGATTAGAGAAACTCAGTGGCGTGCCCTCACACATATCAAACGCCGGACCATAACCAAATTACCTCTCCTCTGGATTCATGTATGCGTGTGTGGGTGCATGCTTGTGCTTGTGTGTGTGTGTGTGTGTGTGTGTGTGTGTGTGTAGGTGTGTGTAGGTGTGTGTGTGTGTGTGTGTGTGTGTGCGTGTGCGTGTGCGTGTGCGTGTGCGTGTAGGTGTGTGTGTGTGTGTTTGTGTGTGTGTGTGTGTGTGTGTGTGTGTGTGTGTGTGTGTGTGTGTGTGTGTGTGTGTGTGTGTGTGTGTGTGTGTGTGTGTGTGTGTGTGTGTGTGTGTGTGTGTGTGTGTGTGTGTGTGTGTGTGTGTGTGTGTGTGTGTGTGATGTATAGTAGGCTAGTAGGCCTATTTATCTACCCATTTCGTGGATCATAACTGGGCTTCTAT